>OY755207.1:26884994-26909936 GCA_963576765.1 Draba incana
GGTGAGAGGGTCTGAGTCTGCCCACACCCACTCATCACCACCTATAATAGTTGCATGCGTTGCGTGCATTATTGCGGTTGGAGCAATGGTTGTAGCAATTGGGGTAGCTTCCTGAAGCTGATGTGCAATGTAGAAGTTGGTGGATCCCTTGTTTTCTAAATTATATATGTTTCTTTGTTTCCTAGTGGTGTAGTATTGGGTAATGAAAGTAGTAAAGATCTATCTTTTGGTTAATGTTGGTCTATGTAAGGATCGTGCCCACCATTTGTACAAAACCACCAAGAGATTAGACCTACTATCCATTCAATGCTATCCACCATGTCGCGTTAGGTTCTTCATCCTGCAGGTCAATTTCAGGGAGGATGTGGCCTTGGTAAAGATAAACCCATGTCGATGTCTTGTACCAGTCCTGCGGCAAAGTACCATATGTTACACCCTCGTTATCAGCGGCAAGAAATGCATGCCAACATGGGGTGCCAAGTCTATCATAAATTATGCAGGTGCACTTTTTGTCACCTAGGTTAACAAGATTGCGCTCGTTCAACTTACCAACAATTTCAACAACCCAATCAGAATTACTAGTAACTTTGGATGCCTTGACTAGCTTCATGGTCTCCGCCATCTGTAGATCTACCTCAGGTGGGACAGAAGCGGTGCACCTTTGTGACTTCCTCCTCCTGCCTTTAAACCATCTTGACATCATAGAACGGATGAACGCAAGGAGGTCAGTGATTGCGCAACCTCTACCCCAGAAAAGGGCATTGTTGAGCGTCTCAGCAATGTTGCTGGTCATCAGGTTGTACCTACTACCAGGAAAGTAGGCACGGGACCATGTTGCAGGTCCAATTTTCTCTAAGAATTTGCCACAACTCCGATCAGCAGCCCACACCTTATCATAATGTTTCCTAAACACACCAACACGGTAAGCGCAAGCAGCTCTACCAACAAGTTCTGCTAGGTCAGGTTTCTTGAATTTAGAGTTGATGTTGCGCTGCAAATGGACAAGGCAAGCTCCATGGCATGATTTATGGTAAACTTTGCTTAGAGCCTTGAGAATGCATTGGTGTCTGTCAGATATCAATGTTAAAGATGGGTTGTTGGCTATGATCCTTTCTAGCTTGGTTAGGAACCAAGTCCAAGCATTGTCGTTCTCACTATCAACGACAACAAAAGCAAGCGGATACACTTGATAGTTTGCATCCTGCCCACTCGCAGTAAGTAAGACACCCTTGAACTTCTCGGATAAATGAGTGCCATCTAAGACAAGCACGCGCCTGATTTTTTTAAATCCTTGGATGGATGCTCCAAAAGCGAGGAAACAATACTAGAATCTGTCCATTCCATCCTCGTCTTTCTCTGTTTCTAAGTGAGTGATGGTCCCTGGGTTTGCAAGCTTCAACCTTCTAAGATAAGAAGGTAATTTTTGGTACGAATCTTCTTCAGCACCTCTCATGTCTACTACTGCCTTCTCTTTTGCTCTCCAACACTGCATGTAAGAAGGTGAGACGCCTAAGTCTTCGAGGATAAGCTGCTGGAGATCTAGAGGTCTGGGACTATTAGCTAGATCTGCATACTTTGATTTAAAGACAGAAGCAATTATCCTAGAGGTGACCCTCTTTTTGTAACCATCCTTGGTATCAATGTTGCATGTATGGACTAATTGCAACTTACGTAGCTGGTTGCAATTGCTTTTCTTTTCTGCTGCCAGAACTCTCCAATCACATTTTTTATCAACGCAACTAAGAACAAAGCTGTGTTTCTTCGTTGTGGTTTGCTTGAACCGAAATTATTTCTTAATAGCATAAATAGCTAAAGCAATTTGGAAATCTTCCTTGTTACCATAGACCTTCCCAACGTGTAATTCTTCACCATCGGCATCAACGTCTAAATCCGGGATTTGAATACTCTCATAGAGAGTGTCGTCGAAAAGGGGAGGTATATCAAATTCCTCATCATCAACGTCCTCTAGTTTTCACTCAAATTGACCTAGTGGAATGTTACAATCTCTTCCCAAAGAAAATGAACTACCAAGACCACTGAATGAGAGGTCGTTAGCTGGTGCATCATCCATCGGTGTCTGTCCGGACCCTTTGTTCTTTTCTTTCGGAGCTGCTTTCCCTCCCCACTGAACATTCTTCCTCTCAGGCAAAGCAGAACCAAACTTTTTGTCAATTGTACTGTTTGACGGATACATTATATTGATAGCATTTGATCCACCGAGCTCATCATCCAGGAACCCTTCCCAAAAATCCTTGTGACATCCCCGTGGGCTAACAAAGACATCATCAACACTTTCCACCCAATCATCATCTTCTTCTTAGCAATTGCCTTCCCTCTATCCTTCAAGTTACTCTCTTCAACAACTGCTTTGGCTCTGCTCTTTAAGTTACTCTCGACTTCTTCTAGTTGATCCAAGAAGTCTTCATCTTCAGAAGATAACTGGTCCTTGATAGTGTCGCATTAACGCCTCCTAAGCCAGTAACAACAGTATCGCTTGAACCTAAATTGAAGTTCCTAACACATCGTCTCTTGGTGATCGAACTGTCTTGTTCAGAGTTTGCTACAGATTTCCCTCTCGAATCATGTAAATGCGTACTAGGGTTTGAATGATCCTCAAACGTCTATGTTATCTTGTTAAAAAAGCCACCAGTGTTTCCAGACAGAGGAGTTGAAAGAGGATTGGTCTTGGAACCAACTGTACTAAGGTGAACAAGGGGTGTGCTCCTACCAATACTACCTGCATTCTCCACCAAGGGTTTGATAGGTGTTTTGTAACTACAATCAGAGCTAGTTCCTTCTCCCTTATCACAAGAGCTACTAAAAGTAACAAATAAGTTGAAATCATTGTTCAACCTCAACCTACTCATGAATATACCCCAAGAGCTGTCAGTGGACAAATGAACCGGAGGAATATTGTGTCCAAATCCAGCAACGCTGAATTGACCATGCCAGTAACTAAGCGCAGTATGGGTACCTAGTTTGGTGTCAAACTCAGCAATATCCACGAGGCTCAGTACATCAGACAGCTTCATTCCAGATGAAAGAGGCACAATCCTAGCCATCATCTGCTTGTTGGCGACAAACTCCCACTGTCCATCCGGTAGACACCGCCACTCGCCAGAAAACACAAAACAATGGTCGTCCATCCACCTATATTGCGACCACCAAGAGAGAAAACAAAAGAAATGCTGTGTCTCAGAAGTAAAACCTAATTTTAGTAATAAAACCTGCTTCAACTTAAACTATCAACCCTTAAACCTAACCCATATTCCAAGGTTATAGTAACACGTCCAATCTCACCAATAAAGCAAAGAGATTTAATGTAGGGTAATTTACTTGTATAGATACTTTTCAATGTTTTGGTTGCATTATAGATACTTTTGTCGGGAGCTATACTTATTTGGTGGTGAAAGACACTTAAAACCCTTAATTAATAAAACTCTCGACCAAACTTGATTTTATAGATTTGGAAAATAATGGGTTTTTTTTTAACGCATTCTTTTTCTTCTCTTCCTCCTCCACCGCCATAACTCCACCGGTGACTTTATTGCTCCGATCATCTTCTTCGATTGTTGTGATGATGTTGTTTTGACCATACAACCGAATCATTTACCAAAAACAGAAAAATAATTAACCAAAGCAAATGGGATCATCAGATTGAAATGAATCTCAATCTCATAAATTTTTTTGTTCCAGATTTAGAATTGTTCATCGATTCTTATGTTTGCTCTTTCTTGTTTGTTTTAATGACAGTCCATGGTGCTACTGAAGGGAGACCTGTGATTCTGGGTGTATCTAAAGGAGCAGAGAATTGGCGATTGATCAATTTTATCTTGTTTCCTTACACTCAAAACGTTTGTATAGGTTTTGATTTACAGAGAAGTTCTTCGTGAGCATCCCAAGAATCAAAGAAGTGTATTCATGTACACCAAATCCATCCATGTAGTGGAACTCAATTTATAATGCAAATCAAGCAAAGAAACGAAAATTTGTTTTGTTTGTTCAACCACATATCTTTGCTCCTCATGTGTCAACTTAAAGCATCAATATGTAGGCTGGATACAATTCAATGGAAGTGTTTTGATGGATAGTCATACATGGATAGTGTTGGTTTTATCTGGTGGATAGGTTTATATGGATAACGTTCCTTGGTTTGTTACCTCTTTGGGGATTAAAATGGTTAATGGCCAATCGTGCTTGATGATCATAATTCATAAACCTATATCCCAAGGTAAAACACACTCCTAACAAAAAAATATAGTTTGTTTGTTTGTTAATTATCCTTACAAAAGTTTGGCAACATTATTCAATGGATAGTGTTTGGTTTTATCTGGTGGATAGGTTTACATGGGTAACGTTCATTGGTTTGTTTGCTCTTTTGGGATTGAGATGGTCAAAGAAATTAAAGAATAACCTTAAAAAATCCCAAGAAAGAGCACCCCAAGAAACCCTCTTTTGTTGTGAGCATCCAAAATAATCAACATTATTCCCTCATGAAACATTTTTACATATGTTTTGCGAGAAGTTTTGTGGATGGTGTCCACGTTAGATGCCCCATGGATTGATCATGGTGGATGGTGGATGGTCTCACCTTAGCCTTAGGCTTAGCATACCAACTAATAAAGCGACTCGCAATGTAAACACTTATCAAGAACCAAACTCAGTTTCTGAAGAAATGACATATATGGTCCACACCAGGCAGCAGTGAAATAGAAGAACATCAAGAAGTGACAACATAAGTCACATACTAAGAGAATTCACTTAGTGTGCCAGTAAGTATAAAATGACGCTTTTACCTTGAGCTTTGCTCATTGCACTGACAAACTCTTTGTCTGATTTCAGTATAACAACACCATTTGGACCTACAAATCGAAATTGCAGGGCTATTTTAATTTCTGACATAGAAATGTTACAATACGAATAGATAAATTCATAATTTTGTGTAGCATAGTGATTTGATTCCTAAAGAAAACGTCAACACTCAACACTATAAAACCAATCTTATTTGAACCAGAAAACGGTGCTCGGATCATAAACTTGATGCAAATTACAAAGATTACGCAAATGCACATAAAGCAACAAAACTAATTCAGCGATTAGCTGATTACCTCCTGCTTCTAAAGCTTCTCCGGCGAAGAAGAGAAGCATTGGAGAATTTAAACTCGGTGGAAGCCCGGATCGTGGAGGCAGTAAACAAGGAGTTTCCCAGAAGTGTCTCTTCAGATTCTGAAGCTAAAGCTTTCGAAATGTTGGAGGAAGACCTTTACGCTTGTCTTCGATGAATTTTTGTATCGCGTATTGGTTAGATCCAGTTCTCTCCCTTAACGTAACAATCGCATCCTTAATAATCTGAATCACAACAAAAAAAATCCAAAATCAATCCCTAAATCTCAAAAATCCCAAATCCAGAAAAACGAAAAAGCAAAAACCTAGATCGAAGAATCTGATTACCTCTTTGTAAGTAGGATGATTCGAAACAGATTTCTTCTTCAGAGCAGAAGCAGCAGTAGAAGAAGGAGAAACATCCTTCTTCTTCGTCTCCTTCTTCGCCTTCACTTTCTTAAAATCCTAACAAATGATTTTCTATGGAAATCAATCCCTAAAAAACGCAGATGGAGATGGAGAAAGAGGAAGAAGATCTAAGCTTTTGTTTGCAGAAAAGATTTTGTGGAAGAAAGAGTTTTTCCTTTTTAGATTTGAACGGAAGGAAGGAAGGAGTGTTTTGGTATTTAGAAAATACAACAGTGTAATAAGTATAGCTTCTCTAGAAAGTATGTGTACATGATATAAGTCTTAAGAAAAGTATCTGTTTTAGGAATGCATTTATTGTAACTCAAGTAATCAGCTTCAATCACAACCACACAATCTTAACTAAACTCATATGAAAAGGACGGTCCAGATTAAAAACACTTGTATCAGATACATTGTCACAAACGTGACTCGTAAGGGGCAATTTAGTCATTTAAAACATTAAAGAAGGGGAAGAAGTGTAGAAAAGTATAGCACCCGTGGAAAGTGTTATGCTTTGACATAACTGACCAAGAAAGTACCTCCTGAAGTAATATTTCCTATATATATTTGGTGTGTAAATGCCTGAGTAATGGGCGTCCAATAGTAAACAATCACGCGAATCGATATGGTTACCGTTCTATTAGAATCAGGATAGACGGTTGATAAGCAGATTCGTGGGAGAGAGCATTGACGGAAATACCCCTGACGTTAAGAAAATTGTGCATCTAAAATAGACCGACTATTTTACAACATAAAACAGATGTTTGCATATAACATATCTATTCAAATACTCTTAATACCTAATTTCTTTAACTGCTTGTTATAATTAAAGATTTTAAATATTTTCTTTCCTTAATTTTTGGAAAATATATTTAATAACTTTCAAAAAATAAATTAAAATTATTATGCAAAACTGAATATTTGGTTTTCTTAACTGAAAGATTTGATTTTCTAAATTTTTGGAATTTCAAAAATAATTTTAGTAGTGGTATTCTAAATGTTTGAGAACATAGAACAAAATGAGGATATATATTCTACATTTTGTAGAACATAGAGCAAAATATAGATTACGTAATCTTAAATTTGATTCTAAATATTTTAGAATATTAGTGTTTCTCTAAATTTTTAGAACATAAACTAATATGCAGATTACGTATTCTAAAAGTTTCTCCAAAATCGTTTAGAATGTGCATGTGCTAAAAATTTTTAGAACGAAGAACAAAGTTAAAAATACATTTTCTAAAAGTTTTAGCACATGTACAATCGATAGATTATATTTTCTAAACTTTTAGGAACATGTATAGGCAGCAGAATGTACATTTTGTAGAAAATATATTAAATTTAGAAATCCAAATTTTAATGTAATGGTTAAAAATAAAAAATTTCACCTTTGATAAAAAGTTTTATTATTTCATTGTTACATGTCTGGAAATTTTTTTTGTAGGAGTCCAATCTCCCCTAAGAAGAACCAATAGTCTAAACCGACCAAAAATATACGTTAAACCGGATATCTCGTGAAGTCAAACCAACAGCTCAAAGTCAACATGGTTGAAGCCCAATCAAGGCCCAGTTAAAGCCCAGCCGACTTAAAAAGGAAAACCTAGAAGATTTAGGAAGTTTTCCTTTTTACTTATTGGGCCGGGCCCAACCGACTTTGTATACTATAAATATGCTTGTACATCCTGATAATTGGGGGATCCGAAAATCTTTACAAAAAACTCTGATACAGCTTTCCAGTTTTAATAAAAACCCTAATTCGATATTTTCTTGTTTTGGTCTTTGTGTTTGAACCTTAGAAGCTTCTTTTCCAAGAAACCTTCACAAATTTAATTGTGTGAATTTCCAGCTCACACAATTTGGCGCTAGAAGGAGGGGACTTCTCTACAAAGCTTCATACACGAAGAAGAAACACTTAGATGAACTCGACAGATGTCTGGAACAAACGAGCAAACCCCCGGCAATAGACGACAGCACATATCCAAAGGAGCCGGCTACAGATGGACAAACTAACATGGCTCGTAACGAGTCTACTTTGGAGAAGGAAGCAGACGGATCTGTGCCAACAAGTAAGCAGACGATTACCAATATCGGTTCGACAGACTCGGCCGCACCGGAGGCTTTCAACCAGCTCAAGGTCATGCTTGAGCACCTACTCAAGCAATCTCAAAAGCAAGAAACCATCAACAACAACCTGACCGCTGAGATCAGGGCTCTATCAATAGCCAGTCGCCCTCAAGGACTTCCACGCCGGGCCGCACTTCGCTTGACCCTGACGAATCTCTTCTCCACTCCGGCAGGCATAACTTCAGCTCGCAGAGCTTGCGAGGATCACCTCTCAACTCCTCTCGGAGATGGGAACGTTCCCGTCACAAACGCAACTGATGACGTCGTCGAGATCGCTGATAACCTCGAGGAAGAGCGTGAATTCGAAGGAGTTACATGATCTAGTAGGCGTTTCAATCGTGTCTAAGATCGAGACGAGGCTGAAATCGTAGAAAATCTACGATGGATGGAGCAGGCCGAAGCAAACAACTTTCACCGCACAGCAGAAGGAGATAGACGAGCTCAAAGCCATCATGAAACAGACCGCATACGATCTCAAGGAGAGGCGGTCGCAAGTGCATCGCGCAATAGCAAGGCACCAAAAATCGACCGAGTCTTGGAAGAAGCTCGTACCACTCCCTTCACGGAGTAAATAACCAAGGCACAGCTGTCCGATCCAGGAAAGATCAAGGTCCTTATTTATGACGGAAAGGGTGACCCCACAGAACACATCACAGCATTCTAAATTGCAATGGGGCGAGCTAATTTTCGACCCAAAGAAAGATACATAGGCTATTGTCTCCTTTTTATGGAGCATCTCAAGGGGGCAACTCTCCATTCGTTCACAGTAATGGAGAGAAACTCGATCGACAACTTTGCCCAGCTCTCCGAAGCATTCTTGAAGCTGTATACTATCTTAATCAAGCGAAGGTCGTCTGAGGCGGATCTTTACACCATGTTACAAGCACCCAACGAGCCCTTGGAAAAGTTCATCAAACGCTTCAAGGCGATACTTACTCAAGTAAAAGGGATTGACGACAAGTCCGCACTGAGCACGTTGCGGAAGGCCCTTTGGTACAATTCGGACTTCCAAAAAGAGATGACAGTTAACGAGCCCTCTTCCATTCAAGATGCACTCCATCGCGCTAATGGTTTCGCGAAAAGCGAAGAAGAAACTAGGACTTTGGCCCAAAAGTACAGGAAGGCCAGAAATCCTAATTCGCAAGAAGCTTCGGCTACACGGAAGAAGCAGTAGGACAACTT
Organism: Draba incana; assembly: GCA_963576765.1. Classification (NCBI taxonomy): domain Eukaryota; kingdom Viridiplantae; phylum Streptophyta; class Magnoliopsida; order Brassicales; family Brassicaceae; genus Draba; species Draba incana. Next base: position 26,893,812 of record OY755207.1, read on the forward strand.
TGTCCAACACGAAGAAGGCTTCAAAGGCACCCACAAATACCAGGTGGACTCGCCTGACTATGGTCGAGGAAGAGGGCGAGGCCGCGGAAGAGGCACTCCAGGTCGTAGTTATGGTAACACATGGACGGGGAATTCGCAATATGACGAGTCAACCTACTGTGAGCTCCATCGGACAAGCGGTCATTCAACGGCCAATTGCAGGGTACTCTGTTCGGGACTAGCGACAAAACTCGCAGCCAGCGAGCTCAAAGGAAACATCAGTGTTGATGATTTCCAACTCGAGCAGTTCGACGATGCCACAGTGGAAAAAAACCGCAATGATAACAACAAATGAGACAGGCGGAATGATAACAAAGGACATGGCGGCCCAAAACGGAAGGTTTGTAATATGATCATGGGCGGCTCGTGTTATTGTTCAAATACCGTGTCGTCTATCAAAGCTTTCCAACGACGAGCCGAGGTAGGGGAAAACAAGCCAACCCCTTCCAAATTCCCGAACGATATCATCAAATTTGAAGAGCGGGATATTGACGACATCGACAAACCTCATGATGATCAACTTGTTATTCGGCTACTAATTGACGATTGGGATACGACTCGCGTTCTAATGGATACGGGAAGTACAGTTGACATTATCTTCGTCGATGCTCTTAAGCACATGGAGATCGACCTCGCCCGGATCGAAGTTCATCCTAAGCCACTGACTGGTTTTAATGGCGAGACAACAATGAAACTTGGAACAATCAAACTTCCAGTGTGTGCAGAAGGAGTGACCAAGATAGTAGAATTCGCTGTATCAGACAACCCGGCGATTTACAACGTAATAATGGGAACCCCATGACTCAATTCGATGCGTGTTGTTGCCTCGACGTACCATCTCTGCCTTAAGTTTCCAACAAATGACAGGATCAAAACAATCAGAGGAAGCCAGATGGCATCGCGATCCTGCTTCATGGCCGCGCACAAGCTAAGGAGTCAGGCAACGGTTTCGATTCCGAACGAGAAGAGGAAAAAGATCAAGACTGACAGGGAGCCCGTCAAGGAGCTCTCGGAACTCTTATAGCAATTACAGATCGCAGAGGCCCGTGAAGAACAAGGGGTGGGCCTGACCTGCGAACCCGTCGTATCGGTTTGCAAAGACGATGAGTTCCTAGAAAAATATATGGAGATAAGCGTAACTTTGGACGAGGCAATCAAGCTTGACCTTGTCAAGTTTCTTAAGAAGAATGTTAACACTTTCGCATGGACGGCTGAAGATATGCTCGGGATCGATATCAGTATCGCTAGTCACGAATTGAATGTCGATCCTACCTTTAAACCCATGAAGCAAAAGCAAAGGCGACTCGGGCCGGATAGAGCTCAGGCGATAAACGATGAAGTAGAGAGACTCTTGCGAGTCGGTTCAATCTCTGAAGTTAAATACCCAGATTGACTCGTTAATCCAGTCGTTGTGAAGAAGAAGAATGGCAAATGGCGAGTCTATGTGGACTTCGCAGATTTGAACAAGGCATGCCCAAAGGATAGTTTCCCCCTTCCACATATCGATCGCCTCGTCGAGGCCACAGCTGGGAACAAGTTACTATCGTTTATGGATGCGTTCTTTGGCTACAATCAAATCTTCATGCATCTTGGCGATTGCGATAAGACATCTTTCATAACAGATCGATGTATCTATTGCTACAAGGTCATGCCTTTTGGCCTCAAGAACGCCGGCACCACTTATCAACGCTTATTAAATAAGATGTTTGCAGACCAACTCGGCAAGACAATGGAAGTCTACATAGACGATATGCACGTCAAGTCGTTTGAGGAGAAGGATCACGTCGGCCATCTCGCGGAGTGCTTTGAGCTATTGAACAAGTACAACATGAAACTCAACCCGACCAAGTGCCGTTTTGGCATGACATCAGGCGAGTTCCTTGGTTATATGGTAACGCATTGCAAAATCGAGGCAAATCTGAAACAAATCAATTCGCTTATCGAGATGGCTTCGCCCAAAACAAAAAGAGAAGTTCAACGGTTGACTAGTCGAGTGGCAGCTTTGAATAGATTCATCTCGCGTTCAACTGATAGATGTTTACCTTTCTATAACACGCTCAAGGACAAAAAAAAGGGGGCAGACAAACGAGCATTCAAATGGACAGACCAATGCGAAGGGGGCAGACAAACGAGTATTCAACTGATAGATGTTTATCTTTATATCGCGATTTCACCGTTGGCTATAAGTGGAGTATTGGTTCACGCAGATTGTGCCGAGCAGAAACCTGTCTTCTACGTCAGCAAGTCCTTAACCGATGCAGAGACAAGATATCCTCTAACCGAGAAGTTGTCGCTCGCAGTTATCACTTCGGCTCGCAAATTACGACCTTATTTCCAATCTCATTCAATATTGGTTATAAGTACTTTTCTATTGCGAGATGTTCTCCATAGTCCAACTCAATGTGGACGACTCGCCAAGTGGGCTATCGAATTAAGCGAATTTGATATCGAGTATCGCAGTAGAATGAGCATCAAAGCACAAGTGTTGGCCGATTTTCTAATCGAACTACCTGAGGTGGTGGCCTCAACGGAAAATGAGGATCCACCGCAAGTTTGACAATTACATGTAAACGGTTCGTCATCTAAACACGGATTGGGAGTAGGCATCCGGCTGTCATCGCCAGATGGGGAATCGTTGGAGCAGTTATCCCTCCTCGGCTTCAGAGCATCAAATAACGAGGCAGAGTACGAAGCCCTACTCGCGGGTCTTTGATTGGCTAAAGCACTTAGAATGACAAGGATAAACGCTTTCTGCGACTCACAGCTTGTCGTAAATCAGTTCAATGGAGAGTACGCAACAAAAGATGATCGAATGGAAGCTTATCTCGCCCTCGTCAAGATACTCACGGCAGAATTTGAAGTGTTCACTTTAACAAGAATTCCAAGGGCAGATAATTCGCAAGCAGACATACTCACCTCCCTCGGTTCGTCGGCACAGCCAGACAAAGCTCTTCAAAGGGTTATCCCACTCGAGTTCATCGAGAAACCAAGTATCATTATTGCAAAGGAGATCAATGTTTTGACGAGGTCCCAAGCCGCAAAAAAGAAAGCAGACCTTAATGATACCTTGACAGTCAGTTACACGGAAGGACATGACGATATACAGCAACCTACTATCTCCAAAGACGATGTCGTCGAATCGACTCAGAGGCAGAGGCATTTGGATCAATCAAAGATCGGCAGGTCGAAAAATTTATCTGGAAGAATATTATCTTTCGTCACAAAGTGCCTTATGAGATTGTTACTGACAACGGCTCGCAGTTTATTTCTAAGCGATTCGACATTTTCTGCGACAAATGGAAGATCAGACTAAGTAAATCGACACCTCGCTATCCTCAGGGTAACGGTCAGGCGGAGGCTTCCAACAAAATGATTCTCCACGGATTGGAGACTCGCCTCGATGCTAAGAAGGGTCATTGGGCCGACGAACTCGAAGGAGTTTTATGGTCTTATCGCACAACACCTCGCCGCACGATGGGCGAGACACCGTTTGTCCTCGTTTACGGAACATAATGCATCATTTCTCCTGAGGTGCATTTTCCAGGAGTTCGTCGACGGCTTCTACCAGAGAAGGAACGCCTCAATCATCTCCTCATGCTCGACGAACTCGACTTTGTTAACGAGAGACGCGATCAAGCCCTAGTCAAGATCACAGAACATCAAACCGCTGCGGCAAAGTATTATAACTCTAAGGTACGATTTTGGCATTTTTAGGAAGGAGACCTCGTTCTTCGTGAAGTATTTCAGAATACGGCCGAATCCAACGCCGGCAAACTTGGCACTCACTGGGAAGGACGTTATCAAATCATGAAGGTGGTTCGACATGGCGTCTATGAGCTCGCAAACATGCAAGGTGAAATGATCCCGCGCTCCTGGAACGCGCGACATCTTAAAAAGTACTACTGCTAAAGTACTTAGTTTCTTGACTTGAACTACGGGGTGACTTGATCCTTGTAAAGGGTACGTAGGCAGCTCATTTTCGGCCGGGTTCAGTTGCCCCCCTCCTCAAAAAGGGGGGAATAGGTGAGTATACTTAATACTCCCAGTTTTGTTGTACAAAAAGTTTTTCCTGACTTCGCCTAATCGGCACTTCAGTTAAATAATTTTTAATCTCGCAAACGACCAAGTCTAAAATGCAACGTCTCGCATGACACAAAACAAACTCGCCAACGACTAACAGTCTAAACATGACATCCATATCAATTCATCGCCATTACTGGCCATAATGGCGATCTCTAACACTTCATCGTGAAGTTTACTAATACATCCATAACGGATATCCAAAGCGCGCTATATAAATTTAGAGTTTATTACTGGAGCGGATATATTCATGGGAATACGTCCGTAAACCAGAATGTTCATCTCGCAAAACCCAGTTATACTTAACACTGGTCGAACTTGGCAAATATAATCGGGTCAGAGATTCTGTGGAATTCATTTGTACACCAAAATTTGTCTAGGTAATGAACTATTATAGGCCTCGACTAAAACAGGCCTCGCCTAAAATAGACCTCGCCTAAAGCAGGCCTCGCCTAAAATCAATTTAACATATAACAGGCCTCGCTTAACAGAAAATCTTTAAGCAATAAGCAATTCGCTCGATATCCGAAACTTCGCATTCATTAAATTGTCTGCTCGACTAACCGAGCATTCATTAAAATGTCACTAGATGGATAAAGCCATCCAGGCACCGAAACATAACATAAGTCTTAAAACCTTAACAACAACTATTTAAAATCAACAAGTCTTAAAGTCTTAAAAAGCGAAATCTAAAAGCGGATTCAGACGACCAGCTTGCCATCCTCCTTTTCTTCATCTTTCTCTTCAGTTGGCGCAACAGGTCCGACTGCACACGCCACCTCGCCAGTCGATTTCTCAACGATTGGTTTGCCATCCCTGGGGACCTGTTCAGGAGGGACCGGCTCGTGCTGCGGATCAGTGGATGCAACTTCTTGGTCAAGAGTGGCGATCTTATCAGTCTCGATCGACTTGCTATCACTCAATTCTTCACTGGTGCCTCGCAGTTACAAACCAAGGAGACCATCGTTAGAACCGGAAGCTGCATCAACACCAACAAACTTAGCAACCGTCTTGATTCGCGGAGAAATAGGAATGTCTTTAAGATCAATGGGAACAACATAATTAGTACCTAGCGTCTTCCTTAACTCGGCGGCCAGCTCGTCAAAGACCTCATAAGGAGAGCCTAACTTTTCTTTGTTTTCAAAATTGTTCGCACGCTTTTGCCATGGGGTCGAAGGGCTCGTCATCAGCATCCTTAGTAGCATTCGCAGTCTTCTCTATATCATCAAGAAGTTGGATGTTAGCATCAGCTTGAGAAAGATGAATAATGTTCTTGATTGGCTTTTTCATCAGTTTTTTGAACAAGTCATAGGCGCGGTTCAGTTGAGACTGGACCTCGGCGGCCGCAGCCCGCCTCGCAGCCGAAACAGCCGCTTTGAGTTCTTGCTCGTGGTTCAGGTTCAAAGCTAATAATTCCTTCTCCAGCTCGGCAATTCTCTCCTCGTCCTTCTTTTTTTCTAGGGACATTCGATGAAGATGCCTATCCATATCACAAGAACTCTTCTTGAATGCATCACGTTCAGTGGCGAGTGCATTCCAGCGAATTGCGGCTTCCTTCTTTTTAGCTTCTTCCTTTTTCTTGTCCTCGTCGATAAAGGCCTGCCTAGACCTCACTTCATGATCATATGATATGATCATTCTGTTCCAATGAGCAAATGCCTGCAAAAAAATTTGAAATATGAGTAAAGGAGGCAGGCAGGATAAAAGTTGATAAAATTTTTTACCTTAGCCTGGCGAGACACGAATTCTCTATAGAGATTGCTCTTCACCAGGATCTCTGGGATAGGAAAGTTATCCCCGAGATACGTGATCTTAGCCATTAAGGCGGCCGCAGCAGACGGATCATCGTAAAGCTCAACGGAGGTTACTGATTTTTTTGCTCGCGAACCTTGAGGAATTGGCTCACCAGGAAGCAGATTCGGCAGGTCACGATGAGACTTCTTCGCCTCGCTAGCTATTCCTTTGCCTTTGTCAGAGGCAGAGAGTTTCCTTTTTCGATTGAGAAAGCAGCGGGCAAAGAACCACTCGTTTGAGGAAGCAGCGGGCAAAGAACCACTCGCAGCAATACCTACCACATCATCATTCTTTTTAGTAGGTGTATTCTCTTTGGTTATACTCTGCTCAGACGTCTCGCTAGCAGGACAGCAGTCGTTGGATCGGTCTTTTTCTTATTCTTTGCAGTTTTTTTGGTGAGATCGCGGAATGTAGGTTGATTCGGCATGATTTCAAGATTGTCGGATTCACTTTGACAAGGAAAATCACCCTCGTCCGTTAGAGCAGACTTGCGAGCTCTAATAACTCTTTGAAGATAGAAATGGCGAACCCAAAAACACTTCCGAGCCTTTAACTTCTTGAACAGATCCTTGATTCCAGGAACAGGTGTACCTAGTCGTCGGCGAGCTGCAAAAACAATTGTTTAGTATGTAAAAATTAAGCATAGCAAGAAGGCAGTTCAAAGGATAAACTAAAAGAAATCTACCAAGAACTCCCCACTTCGCCTTCACCGCGTGCTCTTCCTCAACAGACGCGGCCGAAATAGGAACAAAAAAGAAGAACTTCCGCCAGTCAAGGTCTTTGTTCAGAAATTCATCTATAATTTTATATTGTGGATGGTTCGCCAAGTTATACAAATTCTTGCCACCCGGAACGATGTTTTTGCTAAAGTCGAGGAAGTTAACGAAGTGACGAACCCCGATAGGCTCGCCACATACCGCAGCTCGCATAAGAAGTCTAACCATTTGACGAATTCCTCTGGTGATAATTTGCGCGAGCGTAATACGATGAATTAACAGAGATCGCAAAATCGTCACAGGAAAGGTGAGATAGCATCCCCGAAAACCAACCCAGGCTTCAAGTCTTTCCTTATCATAGTCAGGATTGTACGCCCAAGTGTTCGCTTCGATTTCTACTTGGGCAGACAGCTCGGTAGGGTAGGGTGATTCATCGCAGAGATGTGGAATCTCAACTAATCTTCCCTCACGATCGGTAGGAGTCGTAGTATTTTGAGTAGGTCATGAGGTCCCGACTCCTCGATTTTCTGCCTCTGCATCAATTCGCCTCGGCGAAACGCTCTCTTTTCTCTCGCAACATTGCCTTAAGACAGGCGTAGGATAGGAGAACAGGTCTGCGAGAGGAGAGTTATGTCCGAATCGATCGTCTCGGCCAGAAATACTTGTTTCCTCCTGACCACGGATCAGTTTGCGACTTGAACTCGCAGCGACAAGTGGTTCGCTATCGCTCGAATAATTCCAAATTGACGGCCTCCCCTCGAGGAGGAGCTCGCCAGATTTTGTAGAATTATTTGAATTCGCCGACGACATAGATTTCTGATCAAAAAGGGGATCTTGGATTTTCTTTCAAGAAGTCGAGTGATGAACACTTGAAGATAGATCGGAATCTTCAAACGATTCAACCGGAAAATGCAAAGATCAACAGCGGAGAAGGAAGAGCACGGCGGTGGCGAAGTGATGGGACGTTAAACCCTAAAAATAACTTAAAGAAAAGCGAAAGAGAAAAGGAGAGAAAAGTGTACCTGCTTTTTGGAGAAAATGAAGTTGTGAGAAGTACCTGACGAATGTTGCGGTTTATATTGGGATTTAATGGGCCGAATATGATAATGGGCCAAAGAATCAGATCTTAAAGGCGGCGTTACTTATGCGGAGCAATTTAGGTGGCGAGAAAGGCGATGCGATAACTCGCAACGACAGGGCTTCTAACTACGTTTGATATATCAAGATGAGCAGCTCGCAGTTTCCCATGATTTGGATGGTCTCGCACAAACTCGTGGAAAGGTTGAATTCGCGATCTCTTAAAATCCCTCAAAATCATTGTTAAATCATCTCGCAACTTCTCTGCGTCAAGACAAGTCGCGAGTCGGAATTTTACTTGTCAAGTCATGCCCTCGCAACTTTACAGCATTGGATCATGTCGCAAGATTCTTGGTGGTCATCACGCAATTTGGATTCAGCTCGCAACTTCGCAGGGTTGGTGTTATAGGGTCAGCTCGCGACTTCACAACCTTTCCTTACAGAATCATCTCACAACTACAATTCACTCAGTGGCCTCGCGACCTCGTAATAGCCATCTCGCAAATTCTTTCATTTTTCAAGTCGGCTTGCGACCTCGCAGTTTTATGTTATGAAGACAGTTAGCAATCTCGCCAGCTCGCAGATTTGCGACTTCGTTTCTCGAATTGGTTTGCCGATTTGCGGCTTCGCGGTAAAAGCATTGTCATCAGATTCGCGACTTCGCAGTTTCGTACTCCTACAATCAATTCGCCGAGGAATCCGAATGATCTTCGTATTGTCAACAGTCTAACGGCAAATGGTTCTTCTTCTGGACACCCTTATTTCAACACTTTTATTAAATAAAACTGCTGAACTGGGGGGGGCTAACTGTAGGGGTCTAATCTCTCCTAAGAAAAACGAATAGCCTAAACCGACTAAATATACGTTAAACCGGATATCTCGGGAAGTCAAACCAACAGCTCAAAGTCAACATGGTTGAAGCCCAATCAAGGCCCAGTTAAAGCCCAGCCGACTTAAGAAGGAAAACCTAGAAGATTTAAGAAGTTTTCCTTTTTACTTATTGGGCCGGGCCCAACCGACTTTGTATACTATAAATATGCTTGTACATCCTCATAATTGGGGGATCCGAAAATCTTTACAAAAAACTCTGATACAACTTTCCAGCTTTAATAAAAACCCTAGTTCAATATCTTCTTGTTTTGGTCTTTGTGTTTGAACCTTAGAAGCTTCTTTTCCAGTAAACCTTCACAAATTCAATTGTGTGAATTTCCAGCTCACACAAATTTTGGATTATTTATATAAAAAGATAATTGTGGGAAAATTTGATAATATCAAATAAAGGTGTATATGGCCAAACTAAAATTTAGAAAATCTTTTTAATCAATTTCCCCTAAAATATACTAACCCTTTTTAAAATTAAAAGAAAGGATAGAATTTTTTTTTTTTTTTACAGAAGTACAGAAATATGTACTTGATGAGTTTTGCTCAAAAAAATATGTACTTGATGAGTGTTAAAATAAAATTATATGTATTTAGTAGATATTAAAAATAGAAACTGGAAAGAGGTAGAAAAATCTGTTTTTGTTTTTTCTTCTTTTTGACATGGAATAAAGGTTTGATTTCTGTTAATAACTGGCAAACAGAGAGGTTTATACACCTCTTTTACATACATACGTACGATACTGAATCAAATTGTTTTGAATTTATATATATATATATATATATATATGTATTATTTGTTTATTTATATGTTATGTATTAGTTTTGTGGTAGAAAGGTTGTGAAGCCATTTTTTTGGTGCATCTTAATGTTGTGGTTGGTCTAGTTTTTATTCGCTTTCTTTTTGGTTTGCGACGTTTCAAGTTTGTTTTCCAAATCTAACATAGGATCCATATAGATAAATGTCTTTTAGAAAACTTGAAAAATCTGAAATTATTTGTTCTATAAACTAATAAATCTATATAATTTTTTTTTGGTCAACAATAAATCTATAGTTTAGTAGAGAAATATACTAATACAAAAATTTGAAAATGGTAGAAAATCTGAAAGAGTTGTACACTTGTAAAATTGGTGTCATTCAAACAATTTATGATTAGATATGCATTAGACTAAAAACAAAATGATTAGATATGCATTAATAAATAGTCAAGAATAATTTATTATTTTGTAAACGTAAACGTAAAATTTATTTAAAAAAAGAATAAATTAAAAAAGAAAGAAACAAAAGTTTGTTTTCTGATAACAACCGGCAAAAAGAGATATTCACACACCTCTCTTAATATAAATACGACAAAGAGGCAATCACCTTTCTTTACGTCAACCAAAATCAAACGCCTCCAAAAAAAATTATAAAAATAAAACTCGAAAACAAAATATGGAATCTACGGCGGAGAACGTGTTGGGCTTTGGTGATGTCTAATTTCAACATAACATAGGCCCACGACTGGTAATGTCAATTAGAGTTAGGAATGGGCTTATTACCTTGTTTCTCTATGAGCTTACAATTTGGTTTAGAGTTGTCTTATTCTTGTAATAGCCTTAGCCTATATAAAGCTAAGCATGTATGTGATTTAGGTTAAGCTTTTGTTAGAGGTCTTTTCTTGTGTTTTAGAGAGATCTTGTGAAAACCCTACAGTTGTAATTCGTGATTATAGTGAATTACTGGAAAGCTCCAGATAGAGACTTTGATCACATACTGTGGTCAGTCTCTCTATTATCTCTGTGTTCTTACTTATTGCTCAATCGATTAATTCCGTGAAGAGGGGATATATAATCCCTACAATTGGTATCAGAGCGAGGTTTGAGGTTCGAGAGCACGTTAAGAGAAGTTTCTGCTGAGGTCTAGGAGTCTAGATCGGAGTCATCGTCAGGGAACAAAGGCGGTGAAGGTTTTAGGGTTTTGCGTCGAAGAAGTCGACAGAAGGTCTAGTGTCGATCGACATACCATCCTTGTCGATCGACACGGGCGACTGCATAAGGCAGTGAGTTTCGTTTGATCAGAGATGTCTACAGAAAATAAGTTGAATGTGAGGATAGCCATCTTTGATGGTCAGGGTGACTTTTCTATGTGGAAGAGAAGGATGTTAGCTCACATGAATCTCCAGGGTTTGAAAGGAGAGTTGATTGCATCAACCACTGAGTCTGAAGAGCTGGAGAAGAAAAATGATGAAACGGCTGAAGATTTTGCAGAACGAGTTAAGGCAGAAGAACTCAAGATGAAGGAACGAGGAGAGAACGCTATGGATATCTTGACTCTCTATCTAGGAGATCTAGTTCTGAGGAAAACAGAAGAGTGTTCAACGGCACTTGAACTTTGGGAAGCACTAGAAAGGCTATACAACACCAAGACTCTACCGAGTCGTATTCATCTATTGTATAAGTTTTATACATTCAAGATGGATGGGTCTAAGTCAATCGATCAAAACGTCGATGACTTCTTGAAGACTGTTTCGGAGTTAGCCAGTGTGATGGTTACTGTCGCTGATGAGGTACAGGCGATTCTCTTACTCAGTTCCTTGCCACCCCAGTATGACTCCATGAAGGAGACATTGAAGTATGGTAGAGAATCTATCTCTTTTGAAGACGTGGTGAATGCTGCAAAATCCAAGGAAACCGAGCTAAAAGCTAAAGGTTATTCAACTTCACAGAAGATTGGTGAAGTGTATGTGGCTCATGGGAGACAGTCGAATAGAGATCAACAAAACTCAGGAAGTAGGAGCAGAAGCAGGTCTAATTCGGGCTCAAAGATTACCTGCTGGTACTACAAGAAGGATGGACATAAGAAGGCTGATTGCTATGCCTGGAAGAAGAAAGGCGGCGATGAGGAGGATGCTACTGCAGCAGTGGTCATCGATCAATCAGCAGGAGTTGATGCATTATCAGTCTCAGAAAATTGGCATCAAGAGAAGTGGGTGATTGATTCGGGTGCTTCATATCACATAACTTCAAGGAGAGACTGGTTTGTTACTTATGAGGAGGTCAACTCTGGGAAGGTGCTACTGGCAGACGACTACAATGTTACTGTTGAAGGAATTGGTTCTATCAACATTGTTGCAAGAGGTGGCACGGTCAGGACATTGACAAATGTCAGGTATGTCCCTAAAATCAAGAGAAATTTAATTTCATCTACTATGTTGGACAGACTGGGGTTTGTGCATGCTGGAGGCAATGGAAAGACAAGGTTCTACAAGAACGGGAAGCTAGGTCTTCAAGGCACTCTATGTGGTTCTCTGTATTTGCTTGAGGGAGAGATTGTTACAGGGCAGTTAAATAGTGTTACCAAGATGCTGTGGGGAGATGACACTGTTTTGTGGCACAGAAGGTTGGGACACATGAGCATGAAGAACCTGATGATCCTAGCAAAAAGGGGCATCAGTGACAAGAGGAAGATTTCAGAGATAGATTTTTGTGAGAGTTGTGTAATGGGGAAGACCAAGAGATTGAGCTTCAACGTTGGGAAACACACCTCTGGTGAAGCACTGAAGTATGTGCATTCAGATCTCTGGGGATCTCCATCGGTTACCCATAGCTTGTCGGGTAAGCAGTATTTCCTGTCTATCATCGATGACTACACCAGAAAGGTATGGGTATTCTTCTTGTCTGCTAAGAGTGAAGCTTTCACAAGGTTTTGTAAATGGAAGAAGCTGGTTGAGAATTAAATCAGCAAGAAGGTTAAGTGTCTGAGAACAGACAATGGGTTGGAGTTTGTGAACAAAGACTTCGATGAATTTTGCAGGCAGCATGGGATTGAGAGACACAAGACGTGTCCTTATACTCCACAGCAGAATGGAGTGGCAGAACGCATGAACAGAATGATAATGGAGAAAGTGCGTTGTATACTTGATGATAGTGGCTTAGGTGAAGAATTCTGGGCTGAGGCAGTGAGCACAACTGTGTACCAAATAAACAGAAGCCCATCATCAGCTTTAGACGGCGGTATTCCTGAGGAACTATGGCTGGGAAGAAAGCCTGGTTATGGACACATGAGAAGATTTAGGTCATTGGTCTATGTGCATATAGATCAAGGAAAGTTAAAACCAAGAGCAGTGAAGGGTATTTTCATTAGCTATCCGGAAGGAGTCAAAGGGTACAAAGTGTGGCTTCTGGATGAATCGAGATGTGTGGTTAGCAAGAATGTAGTCTTTGTGGAAGATAAAGTGTTCAAAGACTTGAAGAATGAAGTTTCAGTGGAAGAAACGGTGGAGGACCCGACTCCAGGGACAGAAGGTCCTATGTCGATCGACACACCATCTAGTGTCGATCGACACAAGACAAATACAAGTTTATCGAGAAGGACAGAAGCTAGTGTGTCGATCGACACACAATCTGGTGTCGATCGACACGCCAGAACAGAACCGTTGGCTCCTGCAGATGAAGATAACGGCCAAGGTTCATCTTCAGGTGGAGTTGTTGGAGGTTCAGAAACAGAAGTTATACCTCAGATTCGTACTTCTTCTGGACAAATCACGAAGCTTCCTAACTATCTCAACGATTATGATATGGCGAGCTTTGCCTTGATTACTGCTGCGGAGATGAGTTGTGAAGAACCAAGGGACTATCAGGAAGCAATGGAAAGCAGGGATAAAACTTTCTGGAATGGGGGTATGGTTGAAGAGATGAGTTCTCAGGATAAGAACGGAACATGGAGGCTGGTTTTGAGACCTAAAGGAAGAAAGGTCATCGGTTGCAAGTGGGTTTACAGGTTGAAACCGGGTATTTCAGAGATAGAAGAACCACAGTATAAAGCTAGGCTTGTTGCCAAGGGATATTCTCAGAAGGAGGGTATTGATTATCAGGAAGTGTTTGCACCAGTGGTGAAACATGTTTCTATTAGGTTTCTTCTATCGGTTGTTGCTGAAGAGAATATGGAACTGGAGCAGCTTGATGTTAAGACTGCGTTTCTTCATGGCTTACTTGAAGAAGAGATCTATATGGAGCAGCCTGAAGGTTTCGTTGTTAAGGGAAAAGAGGACTATGTTTGCTTGTTGCAGAAGGCACTGTACGGACTTAAGCAAGCTCCGAGACAGTGGAACAAGTGCTTCGATCAGTTTGTGGTTAGTCATGGGTTTATAAGGTGTGAGTATGACTCATGTGTTTACATAAAGGAGAGCAGAGGTGAGTGTTTTATCTACCTACTCTTGTATGTTGATGACATGCTAATCGCATCGAAGGATATGAAGGAGATACAGATAGTGAAGGATCTGTTGAGCAGTAGGTTCGAGATGAAAGATTTAGGAGCTGCGAGAAGGATTCTTGGAATGGATATTGAGAGAATCGTGAAGGTGGAGTTCTTACCTTGTCTCAATCTGGTTATATCAAGAAGATCCTACAGGAAGCATCATGTATGTGATGTTGGGGACTAGGTGTGATCTCGCGTATGCTGTTGGCTTGGTTAGTAGGTTCATGAGGAAGCCAAGCATGATGCATTGAACTGCTGTTAAGTGGGTGCTAAGGTATTTGAAGGGTACCTTGGATCGAAAGATTGTGTTCAGGAAGACGAAGGAGTTCAAGATTGAAGGTTTCTGTGATTCTGATTTTTCATCTGATCTGGACTGGTTATGTTTTCACGGCAAGTGGAACGGTTATTAGTTGGAAGTCGAGTCTTCAATCTGTTGTTGCGCTGTCTACAACTGAGACAGAGTACATGGCGTTGGTAGAAGCTGTAAAAGAAGCGAGTTGGCTAAGAGGTTTGGCAGAAGAGTTTGGTTACAAACAGGATTCTGTGGAGGTTTGGTGTGATTCTCAAAGTGCCTTGTGTTTAGCCAAGAACAACGTCCATCATGAGAGAACGAAGCATATCAGAAGAAGGATGCATTTCATTAGAGATATTGTTGCTTCTAGTGAAGTGAAGCTGTCGAAGATTCCTACTGAGCGAAATCCAGCTGATATGTTGACAAAGGTTCTTCCTGTGGATAAGTTTGAGAAGGCTTTGAGCTTTCTCAACTTAGGAGAGCACTAAGGTGCTGGTATGGTCTGGAGCTGCACATGTATGCAAGAACAAAGGTGTTATGTTCGTGATTGTCATCAAGGTGGAGATTTGTTGGGCTTTGGTGATGTCTAATCTCAACATAATATAGGCCCACGACTGGTAATGTCAATTAGAGTTAGGAATGGGCTTATTTCCTTGTTTCTCTATGGGCTTACAATTTGGTTTAGAGTTGTCTTATTCTTGTAATAGCCTTAGCCTATATAAAGCTAAGCATGTGTGTGATTTAGGTTAAGCTTTTGTTCGAGGTCTTTTCTTGTGTTTTAGAGAGATCTTGTGAAAACCCTACAGTTGTAATTCGTGATTATAGTGAATTACTAGAAAGCTCCAGATAGAGACTTTGATCACATACCGTGGTCAGTCTCTCTATCATCTCTGTGTTCTTACTTATTGCTCAATTGATTAATTCCGTGAAGAGGGGATATATAATCCCTACAGAACGATGTCCGGCAACCGCTGCTTAAAACTCCGGCGGCGAAGAAAGAAACGGAGGAAGAAGATGAATAGACGAGATGTTACAGAAATACTGCGGCGAGTTTGGAAGGTGGCAGATGAAGCACTTCGTAGCTGACGTGTATAGCCTGGGCACTAGAAGCTTTCCACACCATGGTGATGATATTCGCCGATCAGGAACCCGATTGGAGGTGCGTCGGGTCGGATTGTCCGGTCGGGTTATCAAATTGCGATATGGATCCGGGTTCTTGGGAATGGATAGGAGGTAAAGGGAGTGTTGGACCAATTTTAATCAAATATTAATTATGGTTTCATGAACTAAATAATTAATAAGATTAATTGGTAAAATGTGAATAAAATGTCATTAGACTTATTGGAAAATTACACTCTAGTGTAATTAAGAGAAGGTATATCTAGCCAAAAACAATTTGAAATTGAGATCTAAAATTTAAAATATCTTTTAATCAATTTCAAATTAAAGAACACATTCAAGTTGGTCATGACTCCATTATTGGCATTCATTTTTAAATATCATACCACTTACGTTTTTTTAACTTTGGCTTGATGGGAGCATGAAACGGACGTCATTAAAATGATGATGATGGTCTAAACGTTTCCTAAATTTATGCTTAGGAAAAACCTATATAAAGGCACACTTCCTCACTTCTCAAAACACACTAAGATATACTCCCTCCATTTCATTTTATAAGATTTTTTTATTTATTTCGCGAGAATTAAGAAAACAATAAATACAAACAAAATCTCATTTAATAATTAACTAAAATTATAACTCAATCAATCATATATAAGACTACGGAATTTAGAAGGACAAAAGTATTAAATCATATTAAAATCTGCATAGAAACTAGTAAAACATCTTATAAAATGAAACTAAAAAAATTCTCTTAAAAATCTTATATAATGAAACGGAGAGAGTATTCTTAATCATATATTCACATCTAGCAATTCTCCATCTTGTCTTAGTTAAAAGTGAGTCTCGAGAGTATTCGTAGATTCTTAGTTCGTAGATTTAATCAAGTG